>PVKB01001770.1:0-46056 GCA_004027205.1 Ctenodactylus gundi
TTCTAATTGCTTATGGTTTTTAATATCTTTATATTTTCATTTTGTTCTCCCAGTATTTTCTTGACATTGTCCTCAGTTTCCATCAGTGTTCTGAGGACGTTTGGGGTGACTAGTCTCAGGTCTTTCCCTAGTATGTCTGCCATCTGGCCTTTCTCAGGGGTGATGTCTATGGACTCATGTTTCCTTTGAACAGCCCACACTTTACTCTTTCTTTCTTTGCTTTTTTGTGTTTTTTGTTGTGGAAGTCTGGATATGAGTTTGGTAACATGGTAACTTTGGATATGAAGCTCTTCTCTTTCTCCGTGGTTTATGTGTTGGCTGACCTTTACAGATGACCTCTGTGCTGAAGATCAGAGTAGCACGCACCCTGAAGCTCTCCCCACATGAACCTGTCCATTTCCGTGGGAATGCACAGTGTCCTTATAAACTCTTTATAAACTCCCCTATGGACATGATGGCCTCTGACGCCTTTGTGATCCTGGTTTCTGACGTTGGGAAAATAAAAGAGAATTATAAATAGAAAAAAGTACTGGCCCTTTAAATTTCCTCAGGCCACTTATTCAGAGGACCCTGGGACTGTGACAACAGGAGTGGTGACAGTGGCCGCCCACCTCTCTAGCGGCACCTCTGCAGTCAAAGGCAGCAATCAGCAGTCAGCACACAGAGAACTGGAGGCTCCAGCAAATCCCAGGAGCTGCTCTAGGAATACAGTGTGGCTGCTGCGACGTGGGGTCTGTCTGGGGGACACAGACTCTTGACCCTTAGAGCTGAAATGCACTGAATTGGCATTTCCATGGACACTACAATCCTTCAAACAGACTCCAGAGCTTAGGGCCCAAGATGATATCTCTTGCCAGCACTACTTTGCTTTTACCTAATGATTCATGATGTTTTATATTCCTATCTGCACATTTTATTTGAAAAATGTCTTTTCTAGTCTTTTGGTATATTTTTTCAGCTGAGCCTTTTGTTTTCATATTATTGGGTTCTCTATAAATATGAGCATAAATTGCTTACCAGATATGTTTTGTAAATACTTCTACTCAGCCTATATCCTTCCTCCTTTTACTCAGTGTCTGTTGAAAAGCAGAAAATTTTCTATTTAGAAAAATTCTTTTTGGTTTTGTTGTTGTTGTTGTTTTGTTTGTTTGTTTGTTTGTTTGTTTGTTTGTTTTTGAGACAGGGTCGCTGCAGCCCAGGATGGTCCTAAACTCACTATGGAGCCCTGGCTGGCCTTGGACTCGTGACAATCCTCCTGCCTCAGCCTCTTGAGTGTTGGGATTACAGATGTGTGCCACCATGCCCAGTTTATGTGGTGCTTGGGAATCAAACTCGGGTACATAGCACTCAAGTTAGCGCTTGCTAGGCAAGCACTTTAACTACTGAGCCATTACTCCAGCTTTGACAAAATTCTTATGCTGCTTCTTATTATTATTTTACAAAGACTTTTTTGAGGCAAGGTCCTGCTCTATAGGCCAGGCTGGTGCCTTGAACTGATGGCAATCCTCCTGTGTCAACCCTCTGAGTACCAGGGTCACAGGTGTGTGCCACCACACCTAGCTCATGTGGTGCTAGGAAATCAAACTTAAGGCCTTTCCATTGCTAAGTGAGAGCTGCAACCCCTGAGCTATGCCCCAGTCCTTCAAAGAGTTCTTCTAATGTCACAGTGAGCCAGCATCTCTCAGTACAAGGTCATAAAGGCCTTTCTTCCTATCACCTTTATTAAAAATTCACAGTGTAGGTTTTGCACATGATTTATAATTTATTTAGAATTTTTTACTATTCGAGGCCCTTTCAGTTTCCAAGTAAATATTACAATCAATTGATCACTCTTTATAAATATTTGGTGAAGCATGGTAACACATTACTACAATCATAGCTACTTAGGAGTCTAAGGCAGGAAGATTGCAAGCTCAAGGCCAGCCTGGGCAAACTCACAAGTCTCTGTCTCAAAAATATATATACTTATTTGTTTGTTTAGGATTTTCAATATTTTATTTTTCAAAAGAAAAATTTTCAAATGGGCTAGAGATACAGCGCCATGGTAGAAGCACATGTCTAGTATGTGTGAGGCCCAAGATTCAACCCCTTCTTCCATAACTCCCTAAAAAACAGAGGAAAGTGTGTCATTCTTAGGTTTTACTGAGATTCCACTTGAGTCAATAGATTAATGTCTTAAAAATATTGAGTCTTTCCACCCAAGAATATCGCTGGGTTCTTTAATGTCTTCAAAAAAAAAAAAAATCTCTTGCAGCAGCGGTATATAGTTTTACCACATAGGTACTTCATATTTATTTGTCAAATTTACCTTTTTTGAGACAGGGTTTGCTCCAGGCTGGTCCTTAACTCACTCTGAAGCCCCAGCTGGCCTTGGACTCAGTGCAATCCTCCTGAGTGCCTCTTGAGTGCTGGGATTACAGGTGTGCACCTCCACTCCTGGTTTATGTGGTGCTGGGGAACTGAACTCAGATACTTAGCACTTGCTAGGCAGGAGCTTTAACGGCTAAGCCATTCCTCCAGCATCTCAAATTTATTTCTAAGCACTTCATATTTTAAGATGCTACAAGTAGCATCTTAAAATATGAAGCAGTATGCAATTAATTGTATACATTATACCTTACCATAAAATCTCATTACATGTTCTATGAGGATTTTTATATCTTCCACCAGATTGCCTACATAACCATAGCTGCAAATTGGGAGCGCTTGCTTCTCTAGTTACCTTACTCTGGTACCTCGTCTTCTCTTTTTCCATGGCTTGTTGAGCAGAAGTGAGAATGAGGACTCACGCACAGTGTGCTGCCCTGACCTGTGCCCCAGCCTCGCTGTGCTCCACCCGAGGAGAGACATTCAGTCTTTCCCCATTCTCATGGTTGATAGTAGGTCTCTTGTTATGTCCTAGAGCTAGAGAAATCACCTCTGTCCCTATTTGCATCTTCTGAAACACATTTTGTGGTTCTACTCAGTATACTGAATCTTACGTTCTAGCCTGTGTGCTTCATAGGTCCGCTGCTGGTGAGTGGTTCTCCCCGGCTGCACTGGGCTTGACCCTGGCTCTCTCAGGCATTTTCGCTCTGTTGCCCATCGGCAGATGCGCTCATCCCTCGCACGCACGTCCCATCCTGGCTGCACCTGCCCTGCCTCCTCAGAGCTAGCACCGGAACGCACAGAAGCTTTACCCTGTTTTCCTCTCTGTCTCTTTGCCTGCTGACCAGAGTCTGCAGACATCGTTTCACCTCTTGTTGTCTACTGGATTAGTTGTTCCAAGGGGGTGTGATCAGCTTGACTCCTGTTACTCCATCTTGGCTATAGCATGAGTGTCTATAAGGGTAAAAATAACCTTACATTTAGTCACCCTGGAAACTCTGTTTTTAGTCTAATATTCTAATATATTTAATATGTAATATATTTAAACAGATCATTTGCATACATAATGCAAGCAATCATATTGAGATGGTGTACGGACCACAAACAGATGCCTTTTTCTCATAGTTACATCTTCTATTTCTTTTTTCTTTGCCACTATACTTTCTATAAATTCAAAATGGTATCAAATCAGAAAGTAATCTTAACATGTTTATTATTTTAAAGTAAATACTTCTACTTTTCTGCCATTAAATATCTTATTTCTAATAGATTTTGGTGTGTGACCCTGATAACTAAATACCCCTTATATTCCCAGCTTGCCGGGTGTTTTAATTATTAATGATTCATTGTTTATAAATGCTGCTTTTGCAACAATTGATTTGATCATCTTGTCTCATTCAAGCTGTTAATGTGGTGAATTACATTAATATGAATAGGTTTGTTCTGTTTGTTTTATCACTGGGGATTGAACCCAGGGCCCAACACGTGCTAAACACGTGTTCTACTACAGAGCTACACCCTAAACTCATTAATATATTTTCTAACTTTAAGTCTACTTAGTCATGAAGTATACTAAGAGGATAGAAAATAAGAAAAATTGCTATTCATAAGTGGTATTTGCCATGATGTAGCTACCTTTAAAATTAACAAAACTATGTGCAGCACTCCCCTCGCCCCCATCACCCCAACTCCTGGCAGGGCAAGCGTCCCTGCCTCCACTGGATGGGGCCCTTATTCACCCTTCTGTTTGCTTGACTTCTTGCCTGAAGCCTGACTGGCTTTGTGACCCAGAGATAAGGAGAATTGCAGGCAGCTGAGTCGTCACACCACACACCCAGCGAAAGGTCTCCTGGCCGTGGTGATGTAATAGACTCCATTCCCTGCACAGGAAGAGCACAGTGTAAGACTGGAGGTTTGGGCGAGAGAGTCAACGGTCCAACCTGACCCGTCGGGGGAGAAGCCCTCCAGCATTTTCCAGCTGGATCTCCAGCTGACTGAGCTCCTAGTCCTAATAGCCTAATAGCGGGAGGGGGTGTAAGTAACTCAGCCTGAAGGTTGTTTTTCTATCAGTTCCTTTCTGTCTCTCATTCTTTTCATTTAAAAAAAATTATTTTTGAAATTGAAACGAACTTGTGAGAAACTAAGCTAGATACTATGCACAACACAAAGTTCTATCTTCTTAAAATTTTTGAATTCATTTAGACAATGTTTGTCTAGCATTTTTCAGTTATGTTTGTGGACAATAATGACACATAATTTTAGTCTTTCTATCCTTGTTATGCTTTGGTATCAAGGCATTGTGGCCTTGCACATGGAGCTCAGGATCGGTTTTTTTTTTTTTTTAACCTTTACAGGAGTATTTAATTAGACTTGTCTGTTCCGTGAAAGTTTCCTAAACTTACTTCTAAAGCCATTAAGACTCTGTCCTCTTCTCACAGGAGGCGTATAATTGCTCAATCAATTTGTTTAATGGATATATTGCTACTCATGCTTTCTATTTATTCTAGAGTGAGACAGACAAAACTTTTAAGGTTTGTCAAAGTTCTCAAACTCATCGACATAACAATTCACAGTGCCTTTTGAAAACATTTGAAAATGAAAATGAAAGCTTTTTTAGCAACGTCTCCTTTTTATCTTGATCACTGTGTCACAAAAATTTAATCTTTTAAAAGAGAAAATTTTGACATAATTGATTCTTACTATTGTATTATTTCAATTTAAGAACTGGTTGGTTTTATCTTTATCATTTTTGTCTCACATTTTGATTTTTTTCATTTGCTATGTTAGTTGAATACTTGTTATTTTTACATTTGTTTTTCTAATAAGTACATTTGATTTATATATTTCCTTTTGAATTTTTGATAGCTGCATCTCAAGAACTTTTATAACAGTATTTTCGATATCATGCTAGTCAAGTTATTTTAATTTTGACTGGCTAAAATTTAGAATTTTAAATCATTTAGAAGTGTGTTCTGAGTTCCAAATAAATGGGAATGACACTTATTTTACTGATTTGCAAGCTAGTTGTAAATATATTGTTAGTATAAATTCAATTCCTCACAATTTCTTGTGACTTGCTTCATAACTTAGTGTTTGGTCACTCTTACAATGTTTTATTTGTAACAATATGTAAGCATACTTTTCCATGTACAATTCCGCATATGTTACAAAAAGCGAATTTATTCTGTTATTTAAATCTAAATTCCTGCTAGGCATATCACTTTTATTGACTCATCACTAATAGAGCTTTTCAGTTCTGTAGTATTGACCAACTACTTCAATTTTCTATTTTTGCTTTGACATTATTGCCTACAAAATTTCTTATCATAATGAGTTGTCTTCTTTATTCTTACTAATGTTACTTCCCTTAGTAGCTTTCATGTGTGAATTTTATCAAATGTATATAGCTAAATTTTGTTTCGGATTTACTGTGGTAATCTGTACATTTTTAAAGAATATTTTAGTGTCTCTAAATTTTTAGTCAGATATATTTCTGCTACATTCTTTTCAACTCTGTCTCCCTGATTTTTCTGTGCATCTTTGCTTTCTCCTTTGAATTGAGAAGTGTGTAATGAGAGTCTGTTTTATCTTTTTGTTGTCAATAAAAATGTCCTCTGAAAATTGATTCTCTCAGAGATTTTCAAATACAATACGTTGTTATTAGCTGCAGTCACCTTGATGCACAACAGATCTTTTAAACATAATCTTCCTAAGGGAAATTTTGTATCCTGTGGCCAAAATTCCTCCTCTTTGGCTCCTGGCAGACACCATTGTCTCTCCACTTTTATGAGTTCAACTATTTTTAAATTCTATCTGTTATTCAGCTTATGCAGCTTTTGATGTTTTGTGTCTAGGTTAATTCATCTAAAATAATGTCCCAGCACTCCAGGAGGCAAAGGCAAGGCGATCACAAGCTTGAGCCCAGCCTAGGCAACATAGTACTTGGAGAAACCTTGTCTCAAATTTAAAAAATAAAATACACTGTGGTGTAGCTTAGAGCGAAGACCCTGGGTTTAATCCCCAGTACCACAAATATATACCTAATAAATAACCAATTAATTACATAATGTCCTTCTTGCTCATTCATGTTATTAAAATGAAAGAGTCCCTCTTTCTTAAGGTTGAACAGCATTCCATGTGTCCATATGCCACATGTTTTTTACCTGCTCCTCATGGCACTTTGGTTGATTGCATATCTTCATTATGAGCAGTAATCATGGATAACACTGTAATGAGCATGTGACTACAGACATCTGTTTAATTACTAATCTACATTAAACAGTAATCCCACAACTTGGCATGCATTCAAAGGAAAGTAGAGCTTGGTGCTAAGTGTTTTAGATACTCTACTCTTTGGAATGTAAGACCATGCCATGGTTTTTCAATACTGAGTGCACTATTTCTTTTTTTTTTTTTTTTTTTTTTGCATTATGCAATAATGTTTAGCATGTAGACAATAGTTGGCAAAATAACACCCACCCTTGCCCCCTAAAATGATGTCTATGCCTGAAGGCCTGAAACCTGCCCTGTGGTACCTGATCAGGGGAAGAGAATTTGCAGATGTGATTATGGTTAAAGACCTCGAGGCCAAGATATATCCACTTAGCCAAGTGGACACGACTGTCATTCTTAAAGCCAAGAGCTTTTCTAGGCTCTGGGCTCTCACTGGAGAGCAGTGACTAGAAGGAAGAGTCAGAAAGACCGCTTTGTTGAGTTTGAAGGGCGCATAGTGTGGTCACGAGTCAGGAATGTGCTCAGGTCCTAAAAAGCAAAACAGTCAAGGGTCAAGGGACTGAATTCTGTTCAAGAACCTCCTGAAAGGAAATGCCACTCCCAGTAAGAACCCTAGGGACTTCTTACTATGACATGTGTGGCAATTTGTTGCACAGTAATACTAATAAACACATCCACTCCCTTGACAAAACACGAAGGGTCAGGTGACATGAGCAAGCTGACATCTAAGAAGAGAGAAGCTCCCGCCTCCATCTTCCCACAGAAACACCAAGGAATCAGCAGTGAGCAGACCGAGATAACTGGAGAACCAACCGTAGGAGCCATCAAGGAAGCTCCAGCCGCTCAGATGGAGACGCTGCATCCTAATTGGCAGGGTGTGACAAAGCACTTTCACTCACCCCACCCTTCACTCGTGCCGGACCCTTGGGAGAGGAATCACCAGAGCTCAGCTCCCTCCCTCAGGATGGAAGGGTGAAAACGGAACTTGTTTGCAACAGCCTTGTCTGGGCGTGGCCCAGGGAGTGGCTTATGTCTTGTCTTTCTCAGTACTGACTGCAGCACGTCCTGGTGAAGGCATAGGCCAGGGGCTGGGCACAGGTGCAGGCACCCCGTGCCTCAGGTCTACTGGAGTCTGAGGATGAGAGATTACCGAGGAAGGGGTGGACTAGGAGCCCCCTCTCCTTTGATCACTATGGTGGGGTTCTTAAGGGAATTAAGATGTTTTATATCAGTCGTGTATGTGCAGAGCTGGAGAAAAGAACGCACACACACACACACACACACACACACACACACACACACACACACAGAGGACTTCCACCAGGAAGTACTTGCAAGGACTTTGAGTCTCCAAACAAGTCTTATCTCTGCACAGAACCCATCTGCAAAGACTGAGGAAACTGTCAGATTTCCCTAATGTCTCATTTTCAAGAAACCACTACAATGTATACCAACAGGATAACATGACCTATTCGAAGGAATAATTAAACCTTTAAGAAAATGACTCTAAAAACAAAATTCTGGGGGCTGGAGGTATAGCCCAGCCATTAAAGTGCTCGCCTAGCAAGCACTAAATCAAGAGCTAAGTATCCGAGTTCGATTCCCCAGCACTACATAAGCCAGGTGTGGTGGTGCATGCCTGTAGTTGCAGCACTCAGGAAGCCGAGGCTGGAGAACTGCCGTGAGCCCAAGGCCAGCCTGGGCCCCATAGTGAGTTCGGGACCAGCCTGGGCTACAGAGTGAAACTCTCCCTTAAAAAAAATTTTTTTTTTAAACCCTGAATTCTGTCTTACTTGATAAAAAGTTTTAAGCAACTATTTTAACTATATTCAGAGATGCAAAAAAGAATATAGGAAGATAACTAAAATTTTTAGAAAAAGTATGTATGAAGAAAATCATAAGAAACTGCACAAGAAATCTCAGCAAGAGTCAAAAAATGGGACTACCTTCAATTAAAAAGCTTTTGCATCAGCAGGGTGAGGAGACCACCCACAGAGCGGGAAAAGATACTCACCAGTAACGCTTCAGACAAAGGGTTAATATCTAGAATATACAAGGAACCAAAAAACATAAAACTTTCTAAAATAAATGATTTCATCAACAGGTGGGCAGCTGAAATGAAAAGAAACTTCTCAGAAGTACAAACGGCCAACAAGCATATGAAAAAGTTTCCTTCATCATCAACCATCAGAGAAATGCAAATCAAAACAACATTGAGGTTTCACCTCACTCTAGGAGAGTGGCCTACATCAAGAACTCAAAAACCAACAATTGTTGGTGAGGATGTGGGAAAAAAGGAGCTCTACTCCACTGCCGGTGGGAATGCAAGCTGGTGTAACCGTTATGGGAAGGTCCTCAGAAAGCTGAGAATGGAGATTTCGTTTGATCCAGCTACTGCCCTGCTGGACAAAGTCCCAAGGGAAATAAAGTCAACATACCAAAAAGACACACGCATATCCATGTTTATAGCAGCATAATTCATAGTGGCCAAATCCTAGAAACAACCTACCTGCCCATCCGTACAGGAATAGTTAAAGAAGACGTAGGACATATTGTGTATACACAATGGAATACTATGCAGCCATAAAGATAAACAGGTATAAAGCGTCTGAACAAAAATGGGGCCACCTTGAGTCAGTAATGGCCAGTGAAATGGACCAAGCACAGAAGACTGACTACCGATGGCTGTCCCTCTTATGAAATGCACAAAAATAATAACATAAAAAGGCCCAAACATGAATGGTAGGGTGGAAAGAGAGGCAAAGATCAGACAGGAAAGGAGTGAACCTCTGAAAAAGGGATGGACACAGACACTCACTGATTCCCTAAACCCCATGGTTCTAATCTGTTACAGAATTTAGAATTTATGTATTTACCAAAAAAAATGTTAAATTTTATGTCATGTGAGTATTTTACCGAAATATAAATAACTAAATAAATACTAAAAAAACCTAACAAAAAAGAAAATTGTATGTTAAAAGAGAGACACAAATTATTTTAAAAATATAAAAGAGTAATTCTGTAGCTAAAACCACAATAAATGAAGAGTGGATTCAGGCACAAAAATCAGTAGCCACGAAGACACGTTGTTGATCAAATGTGAAAAGCAGGGTGGAAAAGACAGAACAAATGCCCATGTTATGCGGCTTCAGAAAACAAAGAGAAGAAAGCTCTTGAAGAAACACTAGGCAAAACTCTCCAATTTTAAGAAAATAAACAGATATATCATGACAAGCAGCTCAACAAACTTCAAGTTGTACAAGCCCAGAGAGATCCAGGCTAAAGCACTTTGCCGCCAAGTGATTACAAGTCTTGAAAGCGAGAAGAAGCCATTGCGTACCAGAAATAAATAAATAAAATAAATAAATAAAATAAATAAATAAAATTATCTGCACGCTTCTTAGAAAAAACAATTAGGGTAATGAAATTATATATTTAAATTTTTGAAAGGAAACCTCATCAACCAAGAATACTATATCCTACAAAAATTATACTTTTTGGTAGCGGGGGGAGAGATAAGTTCTCACTCTGAAGTCCAGGCTGGTGGTGAGCTCATTATTCAGCCCAGGCTGGCTTCAAACTAACAGCAATCCTTCTGCCTCAGCCTCTTGAGTGCCGGGATTACAGGGGTGCGCCACCACGCACAGCCTACGTGCTACTGGGAAACCAAACTCAGGGTTTGCGCTTGCTAGGCAGGTGCTCTAGCCACTCTGTTGCTCTTCCAGCCTCTATTCTTTATAAATAAGAGAGAAATTAAGACATTCTCAAACCAAAAAAAGCTGAAGGACTTTTTCATCCCTAGACCTACCCTACCAGAAATGTCTGAGTAAAAAAGGATGTTAGACAGCAGTTCAAGATCCTATGAGAAAAGTTTTATAAAAAAAAAGTAAGTGTATAGACAAGTATCAAAATATATAGGCAAGTGTAACCTGCAGAAGAAGAGAACCACAACAGGAATCAAACATCCCCAGAACAAGCACAACGAGGCTCTGGGGATAAGATACATAAATGAATATGCAGGCTGTCCCAAAAGTTAAATATTTTCTATGTCTGGTGACTACTGGGACTCTGTGCCCTGAATTTCGTGCTTGAATAACTTTTCTCATAGTGTTACCATTACTTCAAATAATATGACAAATTAATCCTGAGCAAACAAACTTTATATTGTATATATCATATATCTTAATATTTTTATACATGTGCCTACCTTTGGAACATCCCATTTAGACAAGTATAGAATGTATAAAGTAACAAAATATTCTTATTTTGTTTTCTAAATTCATTTTCTATGCTGTTAAAAATGTAAGATCATAATTACAAATATTATAAATTAGATTACAAATCTCTGCAAATACATTTTCAGTATATAAAAATGTAAACAGTGACCTTGGTAACATAAAGAGAAGGAGACATACTATATAAACAGAGCTTTGATCACTCATTTTAGATCTAGGATTATGCACAAGTTGAAAGTGAAAGAATTTGAGAAAATTCTTTCATTAAATAGTAGCCTGAAGACAGTGCTCAGGTGGCTACTCTAAGATCAAGCCAAACAGACACTGAATTAAAAAATTTTTACAAAACATGGAGGGCAGTATACAAAATAAAAGAGTGAATTCAGCCAGACACTTATAGATGTTTACAAACACACACAACAGACACAAGAGACCTTAAGTGGATGGTGCCCCAGATACTGTAAGAAATTTTAGTAACTTTCAACAACGGCTACAAAATCGGACAGACTGTTCCCCAGGGATAGGGCACCGAGGACAAGATTAACTGTGCCCAGCAGGGACGGGCAGAGCAACTCACTCGACAGCGGGACCCTGGATGTTGTCGACTCTGCATGGCGCACTGCAGGCCAGGCTTCTCACTACAGCATAAAGCCAGTCTCAGGAAATGCGGAAGGATTGAAGCATCCACGACATCTTTTCTGATACCAATTAAATGAAGTTAGAATTCAAGAGCAGAAGGAAAAGGGGGAAAGCCACCAATGTATGGAAAAATCATAGTCTTAACAAGTAAGCTCAAATCAGTGAAAATTAGCAAATACCTTCAAGTAAATGAAAACAAAAAACAAAAACACGACATACCAAAATGTAGAGGCCACAGTGAAATGCTTAGAGGGAACGTATACCTATAAGCACTTATGCTAGAAAGGAGAGCACTTTTAACAGACATAATTCTGTATTATAAGGGACTGGAAAAAATAGTAAAATAGAAGCACAAGTATCAGAGGGGGCAAAATAAACAGAGGGGAGCAGGGACAAACAGCAGATGCAAGCAATGCAGAAACCATGAGCTCAGGGAGTTCTGCAAAAAATCAGTCCAATCGACAAAGCCAACAAGGTTCACTGGAGAGAGAACTGAAAAACAGCATAAGTGCAAAAGGGGAAGCACAACTAATTTTATGGAAACAAAATGTTATAAAAAGTTATGAACAATGATACACCAACAAATTGGTGAATTTAGATTAAATTATAAACTCTTAGAGACATGAGTGTACCAAGATCAGAGCATCAAGGACAAACTGAGAAAAAAGAAAGTCTGTTGCTAGTGAGCAGACGAAATCCACAATAAACACTCCCAACAAGCCCCAGGTGCTGGGGCATGCTTGGCTAGCCACTAGCTGCAGGCTCTCCACACTTCAGAGAACCATAAACTTTCTGAAAGCTGATTTTCTTCTTTAAAAATTTACAAGTAATTGTCCTTATTTTCCTTGTGAACATTAAAGCAAGGAATAAAAATGTTTGAGAGACGCCTGCAGCCCTCCACAGCCCGGCTGGTTTGAGTTCTCTGTGGAACACCTGTGCACTGCAGCAGCTGCGGCCTGGCCTGGCGAGAGGGACAAGGCTGGTGGACGGAATGCAAGAACCCTTGAGGGCATCCATGCAACTGCATCTAGGGGGTCCAGAGATGAGGGTGAGCTGCTCAGGGATGAATGTGAAGCTGAGGAGCTGGCACAGCTGAGGGGACCAAAGAGACTTTGGCAAAGCTCCTGAGAGCACTGGGTAGGCACTCCTAAGTAGACCAGGTAGAAGACCTGTGTCTTAGAGACTTTTTCACTGTGGGGACACAATGCCCACACCCACAACTTACAGGAGAAGAGGTTTATTTTAGCTGACAGTTTCATGAGGTCTCAGTTCATTCATGGGCAGCTGGCAATAGTGGGAGAGGTCTGGGGATGAACAGCTGCTCACTGCATCACAGGAGGAAGGATCCAGGCTTGGGGAGAAGCTGTGTAGGAATATATTCTTCCAGGCAAACCCCCAGTGTATTTGTTAGGGTTCTAAGGGAGGCAGAGATAAGAGAATTTGTAGAAATAAAGGGAATTTAGTTGGAGGGCTTATATGTCTAAGGAGAGATAGTCCAAGTTAGTGGTGCACATGTGCAAGAGCTGGAGGGACCGGTAGCCTCTCAGACTTGTGGAAGGACACCAGAAGTGGAGACTTGAGCAAGCCAGGAGCAGCCGCAGTCTCAAGACTCAAGGAAAGAACACAAGAAAAGAAGATGTAACAATGTTTCTTCTTACCTCCTTTATTCAGCTCGAACAGGCCATTGGGTGCCCCACACCCAGAGTGCGTGCCTCTCCTGCATCTCAGTCAACAACACACAGCTGAAAGCTATTCCCTGGACATTGCAACTAGTTGACACAATCCCTCCAAGGGTCACACTCAGTGACCCACCCCTCCTGACCAGACCCCAACTCCTGACAGCACATAAAATCCATAGACAATTCAAATATATAAGGCTTTGGGGGAGCAGTGCAGATTCAAATCACAGCAACAGAGCTTTGGGCTCAGCACAGCCAACGGACTGGGAAGGTAAAACATGGAAAGGAAGGTCAAGTATGGGAAGATCTTGGCTGGGATGCCAGAGAATGGAATACAGTTTCCACTCATCCTCCTCCTTCTACCAATGCTCAGACTACAGGCAGGAAGGGATCTCATTAACTGAGGTTCCTAACCATGGTGTTTCTCTGAGGAGGGGCAGGCTAGTGAAACTGCAACAGAGTGCCAGGTCCAGAGGTGTCTGGAGGTCCTGGGCAGTGATCTCCTTGCCTGGGAGTGGCAGCAAGCGGCTAAGACTTCCATTAGCATTCATCAGTGGTTGATGAGGACATGATGGGCTACATTAGGGTTCTGTTCTGCATAAACACTCATGGTATAATTTCCTATGTGTGTGTAAGGGTAGTATTTGTTTGTTTTTAATTAGCTTCCAAACACTTTAGCTCCTGGGAGCCTCACAGAAAAAAGCACTTCACTGAGACTCTGCCCCAGGTTTATCTTCACGGAGTCTGAGCATGGCCCTCCTGGAAATGGGAGGTTTATGGGCCCAGCAGGGGGACGCTGCACATGGCTATCCATAATGACCTCCACAGTAGGCACAACAACAAATAGTCAATAACTTTAAAAATGCCAGTCAGCCATTCGCAGGCTGTGCACTGGATTTATCACGTAATTAGCATTTTATGAGGATTATTTGTTAAGGATGAGGGGCCGGCTAGCTAAACTGGCCTTCTTTCCCTTTGGATTTCATGAAGACCTTGAGGAGGAAGAGAAGTCTCTGATTAGCAACTCAGAATCAGACTTCAGCTGCCCTAGCAAGTGGGCCCCTGGGAGAAGTCTTTCAGGAATTGCCTGGGATGGGCCGAGGAACGAGGCTTTTCAAGGTATAAGCATGTGAAATGCAAAGTTCTCGGTGCCTTAACATTTCCCCACATCTCCTACATTAAAGAGCTTGAGCAAAGTGACTTGTGAAATTAAGAAAACAGAGATAAGAGGAGGAAAAAAATGCCATCCTCTTCTGACGACTCAATCAGTTCATCCAGTTAACACCCGTCACCAAGTTTCAACCTGTGCTCAGCACAGGGATGTGTGTCCAACATTCAGCAGTCACCAGCAGGATCCTCTCATGTCAGTCAAATCATCACACAGCCACATGGTGGTCAGGGTAAGAAGGAGATAGACAAGGATCTGAGGATGAGGAAAAAGGTCTCTGAGGAGGGTCGTTTAATCTAGTGTCACAAAGGCCGTGGGACTCAGAGAGAAGACAGCTGCGCAAGGGAAGGAAACAGCAGGTGTGAGGGCCTTGCACTAGACAGAGCTTACGTGCAGGGTCCAAGAGAGGTCCAGTGGGAGAGAAAGAGAGAGACACAGTACTCAGCAGCTGGAGAAGTTAACGAATGAGAACCTGGATCCTGGACAATCCTTGTATGGCCAATGAGTATAGCAGAATGTTCAAAATAATTTGAATCAGTTGGAGTCCTCTGAGAAGCAGGCACTAGACAGAAGTAGAAGTAGAAACTATTTATTGAGCATTGTTATATTTTATTTTCTGTTGGTACAACAAAATGCCTAGGACTATGAAATTTACAAAGGAGAAAAGTTTATTTTGACTCACAATTTTGGAGTCTGGGAAGTCCAAAGGCATGACACTGGCCTCTGCACAGCTTCTAGTGGGGCCTCGTGCTGCTGCGTAACGTGTCGAAAATCAGAAGGGCTTGAGACTGGGCAACCAAGAGGCCCAGCAGGGCTGGCAGCCCACTTCATCACGGCCATTGTTAGGTGACTGATGCCGTGCCTTGAGCGCAAGATCTCACCCTCTAAGACACTAGACCCTTCAGGAAGGTGACTCCCTCATGACTCAAACGCTTCCTACTTACTCTCCAAAGCGGAAGGGGAAGGAAGTCCTCAACCTGAAATTCAGCTCTGAGAAAACCGGGCTCAGTTGCCCATGGAGGAATACTGCTCTGAGTTTTATGCAGAACTCGAGTGCTCAGGGACTGGTTAGCATTGCTGGAAGGCCCAGGGACTCTGCTCAGAGGCTGAGGGGACAGATGAGTGCACCAAGCTGTTGGCCATCAGACAACTTGCTGTACTTACAAGCATGGCTAAAGGGAGACTTGAGTGTCTACACCTGTCTACCTGATGAGTAGTTGACTATTCCTGTCGTTCTATTACTACAACAAGATGCCTGAGGCAGGCTGTGTAAAGAAAAGGGATTCCTTAGGGTAATCTCACAAGCAAGTCCAAACAGCACAATGCAGGCTCCTGATTGGAATATTGATGGGAAGAAGAGATCACACAGTCAAAGAGGAAGCTGGAGAGGTTGGGCAAAGCAAGTCTCTGCTTCCATAGCAACCGTTCCACAAGATCCAACCAAGGTCTCACAAGAAGTACCTTCCTTCCTGCTGAGGGCACAGTGCCAATGACATTGGACTACTCACTGAGAACTATCTCTGTTCCTCTATACCAAGCGCCAAGCCTCCCATGCATCAAACTTTGGCATGATTCAAGAATTGCTTACAGGTTGGATATTAAATGCCTCCTCCACCCTGGCAGAAAAGCCCACATGGTAAAGGCTGAGTCCCCGGCATGGCACGCTCAGGAGGTGATGGCAACTGAATGAGGTGGGCCCAGTGCAAGGTCTTCTGGTCTCTAAGAGGACCAGAAGGGAAGCGTGAGACCCGAGCCCCTTCCTCTTCTTTCATTCCCAAGCAAGGGGTGAATGAAGTTTCTTTACCACAAACCTGACATCATGTGCAGGCTCGAAACTGGAACCAACTGACTGTTGTTTCAAACCTCCTAAACTTAAGCCAAAACAAACCTTTCCTCTTTTTTAAGTTAATTATCTCAGGAGTATTGTTATAGTAATAGAAGGCTAGCTAACACTAGTTTTAAGCACAAAAAAATGAAATTAATTTATTTCTCAAATGTATGCTAAAAACTTATTTTTGAGAAACTGTGGATTCTCAGTTATAGAAAATACAATGAAGGGACCCTTGCATTTATTTCAGTTTTCCCCAATATTGATGTCTTAAGCTACTTCTTCATTGCTGTAACAGAATACCTGATATCCACAACTTAAAGGAAGAAATTTCATTTTAGCTCTGTTTCCAAAGGTCATACTTTATTCATGAGCAGCTGGGAATGGTGGAAGCACGTGGTGAAGGCTTAGCTGGTTTCATGGCATAGCAGAGAGAAGCCAGAGCAGGTCCTACCCCGGTGACCAACCTGGTGATCCACCCCCTTTCAGTCAAGCTCCAGGCATCTGCTGCTTCCCATCAGCTCCCACCTCCCAATAGCATCCAAATACATGGGACATTCCGGGGATATACAGATTCAAGCCACAACATTCTGCTCCTGAACCCCAGGAGACTCATGTCCACCTCCTTATGCAAAATGCCTTTAATATTTGTTAAGACTTGCCAAAGTCTTAACAATTCCAGCACTGTTAAAAAGTTCAAGTCCAAAATCTCCCCTGCTCTGAGACTCAAGGCAAACTCTTGGCCCCATGCTCCTGTGAAAACCAAAGAAAAGTTAAACACTTCCGCATAAAACAGCATAGGGTAAACATTCCTGTTCCAAAAAGGAAGAATAAGGGGATAGAAAGCAATTGGATAAAAGCATGTACTAAATTCAGCAAGGCAAGGGTTACATCCTGCAGTTTTATGTCCAGCATCCAGAGTAAACTGCGGTGAGATGTGCACTCCAGAGGGGTAGGGTGGTCCCATCCCTGATGCAATATGTGCTGCTGCAGTCTATATTGCATCTCCTTTGGGCTGGCTCTGCTCACAGCCTGTAGACCTTCGTCAGCATGACCCATATTTCTGGCATCTCCAAATTTTTGGGATCTCCACTGCACCTTAGGCTTCTCCTTCACAACCTTTATATTGCCCTCCCGTGGGCACACTTCCTGGTCTCCAAAGTGTTCCTCTGAAATCTGGATGGAAGCCTCAACGACCCAATTCTTGTTATCCACATACTTGTGAATCCAGAACTGTGTAGACATCAGCAAGGTCCACCACTGGCTTGAGCAGTAGCCTGGACCCCTTGGACAATCACTGCAGAGGCCTCTGAGTTCTTAGATAGTTGAACTTTAGCAAATATTTTTAACTTGGACCTATGAGATTCCTTGATGTATTATTCTAAGAGCAAGGTCCTTTACCTCTCCAACCTTAATCTAAATTTCAGGTAAAGTCTCTGGACAAGGGCAACATGAAGATAGACTTTCTGCCACAGCATAGCACGTGTGGTTTTTAAATCAATTGTCAATAAAGTCTCCTCCTTCCTTTCTGACACTTCTTGAGTTCACCATTCCATTAGCATTCTGATCTTCTGAGCTCCAACCAGAAGCTCCAACAAGCTCAGCTTATAGCATCCTAGGGCTTTTATAGCTAGCATCTTCAAACCTTTCCAAACCCCTTTGGCAAGCCAGTTCCAAAGGCTTCTAAAACACTTCATTGGGTAGTCACAGCAATGACCCCACTTCTAGGGTACCAATTTTTGTTGTTGAGACAGAATATCTGACATCCACAACTTAAGGCAGGAAAGATTTATTTTAGCTCATAGTTTCATACCTAAGGTCACAATCCATACATGGGCAGCTGGTAATGAGGAAAGCACATGGCAGAGGTGTAGCTGTTCACAGTATGACAGAGGGAAGTCAGGAAGGAAGGGTGGAGCTCCCCTTCCAAGCCTTGCCCCAGTGATCCAAGTCCCAAGCCCCTTTCAGCCCAGCCCCACCTCCCAACAGCATCCAAATATATGAGCCTTAGAAGGACATTACAGATCCAACCCACAGACATTACAGATCCAATCCACAACAAGTGATATTTTATAGAACCACAGCACCATGTCACACCCAAGATATTGATGCCAGTAGCAATGTGCCAATCTCATTCAGATTAATCTAGCTGTATTTATTTGCCTGTTTGTACATTTAGTTCCTTGCAATTTCATCACGTGTGTACTTCCATGGCCAGAGCCAGGCCACAGAACAGTCCACCCAACACAAAGTCCCCTCTATTTCCTCTTCCTGACTACTGCACCACAATGCCACGTCTAATCCTTGGCTACCACTAATCTGGTCTCTGCTAATATATTACAGTAATGACGCTAGCACCATTCCTTCCAAAGGCTTCCCTTCCTCTTGAACATATTTTCAAAAATGTTACATAAAGTTATACAACATCTAAACTGTTGAAATTGACATTTTTCGTTCACTATAATTTCATTAAGATGCATTAGTTGTGGCATGTATTAATATTATTTGTTCTGTTTTATCTCTTAGTGTGTTCTACAGCATGTAATTGCCACAGTTTGTCTAACTACATCCCTGTTTAAGGACAGAAGCACTCTGAGTTTCTGGCTACTGTGAACGTAGCAGCCGAGAACATTACTGAGCAGGGTTTTGTGCGAGCAGAAGTTTTCATTTCTCTGGGACAAGTGCTCAGGCGTGCAGTTGCCAGATGACACGATAGCTGCCTGTTGAGAATCAAGAAACCGCGAGGCTGTTTTCTGGGGAAGTTTACCAATTAAATTGGGTGATCTAATTCATCCACATTCACATCAGCATCTGTTTCTATCCCAGCTTTTGTTTTAGCCATCCTGATAGGTGTGCAGGGATGTGGAACTGTCACTTTCCATTTGCATTTCCTAATGGCTAATGATGCTGAACACACTTTTGCGTGCTTAGTTCCCATCTGTGTTGTCTCTTCATTGAAATTGCTTATGTATTTCATCCCTCTTCAAAATGTATTGTTTTTTAATTGGTGATATTTAAGAGTTCTTTATATATCTCAGCTAATAGTCCTTTGTTCGTTATGTGGTTCGAGGAAATTTCCTTCCTCTCTTGTTTCTCTCTTAATTCTGTTACCAGAATTTTCATGGGCTGTTCAAAAGTTTTTATCTTTAATGAGGTCCAACCTACCAATTTTCCTATTACAAATTACATTTTTGGTATTAAGTCTATGAATTTTACTCCAAAGGGCTCTGACTCTGGGATCTATAAAAGAGCCCAGGAATCTGAATGAAAAGAAGCTCATCAAGAACATTCAGGCAGTCGGGGATCCAATGGCTTAGATGACTCTTAAGAAACTAGAATCTCTTCACAAGGCAGCCTCACCTTGCCCAGCCACCAAGGACCAGGACTGCCTGGACCTGACACTTAAGTCCCACCCTGACGGCTTCATTCCATGAGAGAAATTGCTCCCTGGTTTATACAGCAAGGCAGAGCTCAGGCCTCCTGGGCCAGCTGGGCTAGCATGGACATCTACCCTGGACACGCTCTCTTTCGTGTTGCCATGGGAAATTGGTAGGCCTCGAGAAGAATTCATCCTGAGAAGGGTTGACCATTTTTGCTCGCCCCAGTCCCCAGCAGGGGAGCAGCTACACTTCAGTGTGTGAGATGCCCCTTTAGCCTCTGCCTGGCAGGAGCTTCCAGATGAGAAGAAGCTTCAGCTAGCAAAAGACCCAAGCGGTGAACACCACGGCTTCTAAGCCTGCAGTTGGTTTCATAGAAGAGTAATTAGCTGTAATTGTCTGGGTATGTGGTTTCTCTGCTTTGCACCTGGGGTTTCCTCAGAGTCCCGGGTAACAGACCAGGAGCCCTTCCGCTGCTGCTTGGATTTCAGCAAAAATTTAGGTGAAAATGAAAAAGACAGAGCAAAGTTTACAGTATGGATGCAAATTTGAATGTCCCCATGGTAGGTTGTAAGGCCTGGGTTTCAGGGCCTAGAATCTCCACCTGGAAGAGACAGGGCTTCCGTCCCAAAGTGACTTTGTTTTGCTAATGGACCTTTGGCAGATCACATGCTCTTTAGGACTCTGGAACCTCACACCTGTACTGCAGTGTGGGAGGGGACCATCTCCGGGTGGTTTGTAAAATTCTGAAAAGTACCTGAGGTTGTGGAAAGGGACTTTGCCATGTTGTGGGCAGCTGAGAGGTGTTGTTGGGAGACTGAAAGAAAGCAGGCTCAGGACGCGGCTGCAGCAGACGGACGGCAAACCATGGGCGGATCCGAGACCAGGTGGGCGTCCGTTACGTAGGACGCTTTTGCTAACAAGAAACAAAAACAAACAAATAAAAAAAAAACCTTACTGTAAATGAATTAAGCCTGAGAATATAATTGTCTATTTAGGATTCTGGATGGCTGATGGAATGAAAGATCTAGGCTTTCTCAACTTCGCAAGTAATCATCAATTGGATTGGATACATTTTTCCTCATGGCTACAAAACCACTGCTATCACTCCAGGCATTAAATGATCACATAATTTCATCTTGAGCAGAAAAAGTAGAAGTCAGAGGCAGAAGTTTAATTTCAGTCACACCTTGGTGGACATAAACTTACATTCCTTTGTCCAGAACTTGGTCACACAGTAATACTTCCACCAGTCACTCACAAAGGGGCTAGGGCTGGTATGATTGGCTTAGATTGGTATTCAGTTATTCTCTAGGGCTAGGCACATTGCCATCTGAAAGAATTGAAGTTTTGTTAGCAAGCCGTTAGAAGGACAACCTCCTTGGTCAGGCTAGAAATAGGTACTTCCAACCTACGACAAAGCTTATTCCCTTTTATCTAAATAGGCAATTAACTCCCAAGTAAGAGCTCCTTACTGGGTCACATAGGTGCACGGGTGGCCTCCGAGGAGACCTGCAGACCCTGTAGCCTTGGTGCTCCCCTTCCCTTGAGGGTGAGCACCTGTTTGACATGGTACCATATGGGGCCACCTCCTAGCAGGAACTTTGAGTGTGTTCCCATGGAAGAGGGAGGAGTCTCAGAAGGACTCTGATAGAGGCAGGAGGCTGGGATGTATAGAGGATGGGGAGAGGGTTCCTCACCACGTGGGTGGAGGGTCACCCAGGAGCAGACCACGTGCTGAGCTCCAGCAGCCAGGTGACTGGACATGGGTTCTGTAGTACATCTGACCGGGGGGATGGAACATCTTAAGGCAGCAGTGTGTCAGCACTCCTTCCAATTCACCTGTTAATGTGAAGAAATTCAATTTAAAGTCCACAGAGTGGGAAGGGAGAACGTGCGGGAGGGTCAAAAAGGGAAAGGGGAAGGATTTGTAATTTTGATGCGATATAAATGTGTACAAAATATCAAGTTCAATGTGAACATTATGTATCACATGTATACAAAGCCATAAAATGGGGGTGTCCACACAGAGTTTATGTTACAAAATTGAGTTTTCCTGCTTGTAATAGAAACCTAACTACAACAGCTTGACCAAATAGTGACTTACTTTTTCTGACATAAATTTCAAAGATAGGCAATCAAGTATGCATGGCTACATATGGTGCTAGAAGGGGCAATGAGGTCTCTTCCTGTGGCCTCTGACTGTCCCATCATGTCAGTGGCACATTGGGCACAAGGCAGCCACCAAATCGCAGCAAAACAAAACAGGGAAAGGTACCTACCAGGCTAGGACGCCACTTTGTGTCAAGCCACGAGGATGCTATGTAAGATTATAGCAGGAAAAATGTTTACTTCTATCTCACAGACATAAACTCCTCCTTGTATTCTGTGAGGGAACCTGGGAGGGAGAAATTAGACAACTAGCAGCTCAACAAAATAACTCTAGATTCCATCAATTTGAAAAAATGAAGAAGACAAGAAAAGAAACAAGAAAAAGTTACATGTCGAGGCAGACATAGGTCCTGCCAGACAGGCTGACTGAGGACATGGGGTGGCAGGTTACCGTCCACCTCTCTCTTTTGTCATGAATAAAACAGATTACAAAGGGATAAGCAGACCAGATACAATGACGCCCCGGAACAACGTGGCAACTGCACAGCTGACTTTTCACACAATCTTGGAGGAGGGAGATATATTTTTAGGTGTGATACTAAGAGAAAACCATGTTTTAAAAAGAATATAGGTTCAATGGTGGTAAGAGTAAATTGCGTGGAGTTGCAAAAAACACAAAATTATACAGTTAAAAGACAAATATCACTTAGAAAAAAGTTTGTTATGCCCATCAAGTTGTTATCAATATCTTTCAATGTATTGCCTTTTTGCAAATCAATAAAAATTCAAGAAACAAATAGTTTATAAGAGAAGAAATTTAAATGTGCAATTAGAAAACAAACAAAAAACACTTGACCTCCCTAACAGTCAAGGAAAGAGCAATAATAGTGACAACAGCTTGTTATTTTTCTTTCACTTTATGCATAATTTTAATCAATGAGGCGAGAGTTGTTTTGTGTGTGTGTGTGTGTGTGTGTGTGTGTGTGTGTGTGTGTGTGTGTGGTCCTGGGGACAGAACCCGGGGCCTTCATACTGAGCTATATCCTCAGCCCTTTTTTAAAATCTGTGTTTTGAAACAGGGTCTCGATAACTCACTAAGTTGCCCAGTCTGGGCTTGGACTTGTGATCCTCCTGCCTCAGCCTCCTACATATCCTTTTATTGTCTATATCGTCTGACTGCCTGAGATTTGACATGTTGCTTGTTTAATATATCAGCTTCCTTTAAATAGAATAAAATGTGTTCCTCAACCACACCATTGGCCTGAAGTGACAGACTCAACCTTTCCCAGCCACAGCTTGACTTCCTGTCCCTCCAAAGTACTTAGGTCACATGTGTGATGTGTGTAGGGCTGGAAGCAGTGAGCAAAAGTAAGGCACAGCCTCTAGCACCCCTCCAGATGCCCTCGCTGTCGTGACCCCCACATCAGCCGTGTGTCACTCTGAGCCAGGTGTGTGCACATGTCGGAGCGTGTAATGTCCTTGACTGCAGTTTCCTGGTTCCCGCACATTCTAACACCAGACCTCCCTGCCCCGGCAGCCTTCCCACACTGCACACTGCAGGTCGGGGCCCCTGCGTCCTCTCAGTTTGGCTGGCCTGCATTGGGTAACTCCTTCCCACTGGCCTCTCAGTGTCCAACGCAGAACAGGCCCTCAGCTCACCAAAGAGAGTGAGAAAGGAAGCAAGGAGAAGGGCCAGGACCTGAAGCACCACGCACAGACGGCGCTGGAGGAGCTCAAAGAGGGCACGGCCCCAGGACACAGAAAGGCGGGAACTTCCATGGGCACCAGGCCTTGCTGGACTTACAGCAAGGATGGGCATGCAGGGGGAGGGAGGGGCGAGTTGAGGGCTGAACCAGGCCAGCGCCCAGCATTAAGATCCGCATGCAAGGAGCCACTGGATGTAGGGACCAGCCCGGCCTTAGTAAGTGGCCCAGCCGGGGTTCGAACTTTCAGTTTTCCTTCCTCAGCTTCCTATAGTGCCGGAACACAAGTGTATCCGCCCTTCAGAAACCTACTTCGTACTCATTCTGCACTGGGGGTCTGAAACAAAGCCGAAGCTGTTTCCTGGGCAGCCTTGTCTCCTGCGCACGCCACAGCTGGCGATTATCCATTTCAAGTCCTCATGGCCCAGCCGTGAGCGCAGGCGCCATGCTCGGCCTTGCCGTCACCCTGCCACAAGGTCAACACCTACTGTGGTTTGGATCTGGAACGTCCCCCAAAAGTCTCGTGTGTTTGGATGTTATGGATTGTCTGTGGAACCATGTGCTACTGGGAGAAGGGGGCCTGGTCTGGTGGGGTGGGTTACAGGCATGCAGATTGGATTATAGGAGTATGGTTGGGGCTTACCACACCCTCCCCACCTGAAAGGGGCAGAACACTGAGGTTGGGCCACAGATAGATCACTAGGATGGCCGGGAAGGACATATAAGCTGCTTCCTGCCTTCCTGAGAGACTGAACTCAACTTGCCTTGGCTTAGCTTTCTGTTAGCAACGTCGTGAGGAGCTGCCTCCAGCCCTGCCTCTATGTCACGATCT
Source organism: Ctenodactylus gundi (assembly GCA_004027205.1). Lineage (NCBI taxonomy): Eukaryota > Metazoa > Chordata > Mammalia > Rodentia > Ctenodactylidae > Ctenodactylus > Ctenodactylus gundi. Next base: position 24,174 of record PVKB01001770.1, read on the forward strand.
TCCAGTGTTGCTGTCCACCCGAGTAGACTGTGACCTTCTGAAACTGTGAGCTACAATAAACTTTTTCTCCCCTTAAACTGTGGGTGTCATGTCTTGAGTCACAGCAGTGAAAAAGTTACTAAGACTGCCATAGAGGGGGCTAAGGGCAGTGGGAATGAGGCATGCCCAAAGGGCGGAGGGAGCCCCCTACCCAACCCAGCAGGGCACCGAGGTCAGGAGGAGCAGCCAGGGATGGGTGTGGGAGGATGGCAGCAGCACCTGAGGCTGTGGTGGCTCAGAAAGGTAAAGGGGGAAGGCAGAGCAAAGGAATGACTCCCACACTCGTCTCCCGTCCTCACTCCAGGCCGTGGGAGTCCCGCATTGATTGTCCTGAGCTCTGCTGAGTGGAAGCTCCCACCTGGCTGATCTGTTCACATGCACAGTTGCCCGAGGCCAGCTCAGCAGCCTGATGCCCACCTGGGGTGTGAGCACCTGTTATCAGGTGAATCTGAGATCTCTGAGGACTGAGGACTTCCCGTGTGGCAACAGTATCTCCTAACATATCTGCCTGAAAGGCCCGCTGACCCATGTGCAAAATTAGACTTGAGCTGCAAGTGCTCCCACTGCCCTTCTGACCTCCCCTTGGGCCAAGCGTGCCGGTGCTCCACACAGGGCAACCTGCTGGCCTTACTGAGGTCCATGTGTACCCACAGTCCTAGCACAGGCCTCCTGTTCCTGCCAGCCCGGTGCAGTCCTCATCGCGGGGCCTTGGCACACCCTGGTCTCTCCCCAGCCGGGGCACTCAGTTGCAGCACATGCTCACCTTCCTCCCCTGGCGCAAGGACCCTATTCCCTAGGGTTCCATCGCGTCTTCAGGGCCCAGCTTGGGGCTGCACCTGCAGCTGGCACTGAGGACGAGCTGTGCAAGTTTATATGCTGAGTTCCCGCTAACCCTGCATAGAGCCCACTCTCGCGCCGCACCCCAGTCTGTCTACGCGGGACGGCGGGCACCACTCTACATTCCTCTTTGCTTCCTACCCGCACCTTTCAGCCACTGCCCTGTGACCTCGTCTTTAGCCTCCACCCTCAACCCCCTCTAGCCACCCCACACACACACACACACACCCTTTCCTTGGCAGGGACCACTGCTGTGGCTTCCCCCATGTTGCATGGCAAGTCCTCAGACCCAAGTGGAGGAAAGAGGATGGCACCTGAGATTCAGCAGGTAAACAGTTCACAGGGGGCACAGCAGGAGAAGTCAGGTGGAGCCCTCAGGGCCGGGAGCCCACCTGCCCCTGGATAGGCACATGGCCGTTAGGTGAGTGCAAGGTATAGCTCGTGTGCACCCTCCAGCCGGTGTGGGGTCACTGTGTCACAGGCCCTGAGGACACAGGGCTGGAGGAGAGCAGCAGCAGCTCTGGAAAGTGGACCCCAGGAGACGGCGTGCAGTCTCCTTGAGTCACCGTCTATGCTGGAGCGGGTCCTTCAGTGACGTGACTGCTATTCCTCTGTAAGTAACCCGAGCAAGCCCATTGGTTCACCATGCTGGACTTTGGTTTGGTTTTTACTTTGATCTGTTGGTTGTCACCTACACCCCCCGCACCTCCCCGGTGAAAAGACCTCTGCTCACAGCTTTGCAAGAGGAGTTTCATGCAGCAACTCTGCTGTCCTTGTCCCCACTGGGCCCCATCTCCAGCCCCTCCTTTGCAGTGACTCCAGGGCAATTCCCAAGGGCACACCAGCCATGCCAATCCCATGAGTCATCTCGTCCAAATTCCTCAGCATGACAGCCACTCTCTGCAGTGTGGCCTTCAGGAGCCTGTCACACACACACCATCCAGGCACATGGCAGCTCCCATCTCTGCTTGCTCACAGCTCCTCTCCCCGGCCACACCCACAAACACCGCAGCAACTCCTTCAGGTCTCCACACAGAGCTCCTCTGGGCACAGCCTCTGGCCTGAGGCCCAGCTTCCAGCCCCAAACACACTGGTCGTGTCCCTGCTCTGACCCTGACCACCCTGTAGCTCTGATGACCACGTCTTTGTCAGGCTTCCTCTGGGCTGCTGAGCCCTCTCCTCTGTAGAGCCTGGCTCCAAGGAAGAACCTCAAGGAGTTGCAGACTACTCTCTGCTTGCCATGTGTGTACTTTATCTGCAGCTCTGATCTTCATACTTGTTAATATTCCCAAATCAATACTTAATATTTCTAGAACTCTCTTAAGATAAAAAAAAGTTATCCTGCGGCCTGTTCAGGATAGCCCCTGTCTCCAGAGCCCCACACATTCTTTACCGGAGCCCTTTACTTCTCCAAAAACTGACCACAGCACTACCAGGTAAGTCACACTCGTAATAAAGGACACGAGGGTTCCAAGCTCCTTTGGGCATCTCGTCTCCTCGGACTCTTCCACGGGGAGTCCTATAAGGTGCGTGGTTTCTTTCTTCTGTCTCTTCTCCTCCATTCCTCCTTTACTCCCTTCTCTCTGCTTTTTCTCCTTCTTCCTGTCTTTCTTACAGATTGTGTAACAGCAAATCTAGCAATCCAGAGTTCTAAATTCCAAAATAAACCAGCAGCTGGATGCCCAGGTCTCAAGGGCAGATGCCAATGTGTATGTCCAGGATGCCGAGCTAAGGCACTGTGAGCAGAAAGAGACGATGGGTGTGGTCCTTCTTGAGTGGTTAAGTCCAGAGATCTGGAAGGTTTTTCTATTCAGTAATGCTTTCATAAAAGTAATCTAGGGAACTTCCAAGTATCCAAGAAGGACCTGCAAAATCTACTCCTTCTCAAAAGCAATGGTGACACTGGCAAAATCATCTTTTTAAGAGCTCTTGAAATTAACAAAAAACTTACAGCAATTCAAGGAGTATCTATGCAAAAAAAGAATGTACATTTCAGTGTGAATAGTGAATTTGATTCTGTTTGTTTGCCCTGTTCCCTATTCTAATCCCCTGTTAGCCTTTAAAATGAGCAATCTTACAATATCAGCAGTTTAAAATATATGCCATAGTAGCAATTAAAGAGAGGAGTGGGGTTGGGTGAGCCTCAGGAAATGCCAACGTATCAATCCTACCCAGCATTTTATTGGAGAATTAGGCAAGAAAAGTCCTCCTGTTTGAAAAGAAATATGTAAACGTACTTCCTATGAACAGCGTAATCTTTTACATAGAAAACTTAAAATCGCTCTCTCTCTCTGTCACACACACACAATTAGATCAGTTCAGCTAAATGGTAAACTTCATAATAAGTTGCATTTCTACATACTAGCACTGAATAATCTGAAAATTAATAATCACATTTATAAAAACATCAAAAAGAATATGAACAATATTAACAGAAGAAATTCAAGACTGGTTTATTAAAACTACAAAATACTGTTAGAAGGATTTTTTTTTAATCTAAAAGGGAAGACGTACTGTTTTCGTGAATTAGAAAGCAATTAGCATGACAATGCTACCCAATCCAATCCGAAGATTCAACAAAACCCCAATTGAAATACCAACCCACACTTTTTTTTTTACAGTAACTGGCAAGTCAATCCTAAAATTTATATGAAAATGTAAAGAGCTCAGAACAGCAAAAAGAATCTAGGATGTGTCAAGTTTGCTGATTTGGAATTTTTCCTAGAAAGCTATGCTACCCACAACAATGTAGCACTGGCAAAGGCTAAACGTACAAATGAGTGGCAACAAATCCAAGTCCAGCACCAAGGCCTCACACTTCCAGCAACTGATGCGTGACAAGTGTGCCAAGACCGTTCTCGGGAACGAATACTCTCTTCAATAAATGCTGCTGGGATAAATGGATGTCTTCACACAATAGGAAAATGAACTCAAAAATGGATCATGGACCCAGAGTAAGAGCTGAAACCATAAAACTCTTCAGAAAAAAAACACTGGAGTAGATATTGCTTGCCTTAGCTGAGGAGTGTTTCTAGAAATACCGTCCATTGCACAAGCCAGAAAAAGAGAAATAAATGAAGGGGACTTATTACAATTTAAAAAGTTGAGCTTTGAAAGACACCATCAGTAAAGGTAAAAGACAGCCAAAAGATTGAGAGAAAATACTTCCAAATCCTATATCTGATAAGGAATTTCCAGAATACATAAGGAATACTTAATAAAAGACAACAGATTAAAAATGGGTAAAAGATTTGAGTATGTAGTTTCACAAAGAAGACATACAGATGGCCAATACTCACATCAAAAAAGTGTTCAACATATTACTTATCATGGGATTGTGAATCAAAATCACAGTGAGTTATTTCCTCACAGCCACTACACAATCACTAGATGAGCTGTCCTAGTTACTGTCTCATTGCTGAGACAAAATATCCCACATCTACAACTGAAGAGAGGAAAATGTTACTTAGCTCCCAGTTTCAAAGGTCTCACACAATTCATTCATGGGTGGGCAGCTGGTTACAGCAGAAGCACATAGCAAAGGCTGGAGAGCTGCTCACCTCACTGCAGACAGAAAGCAAGTGAAGCAAGAGAGAGTGGTATCTGGAGACACAGGCAAGGCTACATTTTGAGAGTAGAATATCAGACCTAGAAGATAAAATGGTTGAGCTGGAACACACAGGCCATAAAGAACATAAAGCAAGAAAGGAAGAAAGAGAATGGTTACAACAGCTGATGATGACTCAAAGAGAAACAACCTCAGGATTACGGGAGTGCAGGAGAAAACTGGGGACAAACAGAAGGCTTAAAGGCCATGTTCAATGAAATTATGGAAGAAAATTTCCCAAACCTAAGAAATGAACATGGAACTACTACAGACACATAGAACAACTTTGATCAGAGGAAACGTCACCACAGCACATCGTAATTAAAATACTAGAGACACAATACAAAGAATATTAAAAGCTGTAAGAGAAAAGCACAGGGTGACTTACAAAGATAAGCTCATCAAGTTAACTGAAGATTTTTCAACCCAGACCATAAAAGCCAGTAGATCATGGAGGAATATCATCCAAGCACTAAGAGAACATTAATGCCAACCTAGACTGCTATATCCAGTGAAATTATCTTTTAAATAAGAGGGAGAGATTAAAACTTTTCATGATATAGAAAACTTAAAGAAATTTACAACCAATAAGCCAGTATTTCAGAGAATACTTACAGGAAACTTAGAAAGCAAAAGGGAGGCCAAAGACACCAAAGACCCCAGAGAAAAAGCGACAACAGCTACAGGAGAATGAGCTCACAAAAGAGTAAGTAAAATAAATACTGCTGAAAAATCGTAACAATGGCAGGATATATCAAATATACCTCTACAATTACTCTGACTGTGAATGGTCTCAAAGACATACTAAAAGACACAGACTGGCTGACTGGATTTTAAAAAAAGCAAAAATCCACAACTTGCTGCTTACAAGAGACACACTTCACTCATAAGGAAACTCATAGGCTGAAAATAAAAGGATAGAATTCAATGTTTCAAGTAATGGGAACCAGGAAACAAGCAGGGGTAGCTGTATTAGTCTCAGACTCATCAGATTTCAAAACAAAACAGATTAGGAGAGACTTAAGATGGTCACTATATACTGGTTAAGAAAACAATAGCACAGGAAGAAGTCACAATCCTCAATATATATGCTCCCAACTCTGGAGCACTCAATTATGTAAACCAAAAATTATTAGATCTGAAAGGTCATGTAAGCCCCAATACAAGTATGGCAGAGGACTTTAATACTCCACTATCACAGATAGACTGATCAACCCAACAGAAAATCCACAAAGACATACAACAGTTAAATGGACACTATATAAAACTTGGACCAAACAGGTGTTTACAGATTTTTCCACCCAGTATCAACAGAATACACTTTGTTCTCAGCAGCACATGGAACATTTTCTAAAATAGACCAATTTTAGGTCACAAGTCAGCTTTAACCAATTCCAAAAAAATAAAAATAATTTTCTGTAGACTTTCAGATCATAGTGAAATAAAACTGGAACTTAACAGAAAAAAAAAAAACAGAAGAAAATACACAGATACATGGAGCTAAACAACTTACTACTGATCAAACAATGGGTCACAGAGGAAATCAAACACTTCATACAGCTAAATGATGAAGGAAGGACATTAAATCAGAATCTATGGAGCACAATGAAAGCAGTATTTAGAGAAAAATTCATAACCAGAAATGCACACATTAAAAGAATGAACAGTCATAAACACATTAATGATGCACCGTAAGCCTTGACAGAAACAAGAACAATCTAGGCCAAAAATAAAACAGTAGAAGAAATTATAAAAATCAGACCACAAATTACTGAAATTAAAGTTAAAAAGATGATTAAAAAAGATTAATGAGACAAAGAGCTGGTTCTTCAAAAAAAAATTGACAAACCTCTAGCTAAACTCACCAAAAGATGAAAAGAAAAAGCACATATTAATGTACTCATAAATGAAGAGTGAAATCGAAACAAACTCTGCAGAAATTCAAAATACTATAAGAAATTCTTTTGAACACCTATATTCTAACAAGTTAGAGAATTGGAAAGAAATGTGTGACTTCCTACACACATACAAAATACCAAAATTGAAAGAAGACATAAAAATCTTATAACACCATTACACACAAAAAAAATTGAAGCAGTAATAAAAGCTCTACCTACAAATAAAATCCCAGAACCAGATGGATTCCCATCAGAATTTTTTCAGTATTTCAGGGAAGAACTAACTTCAATTCTCAAACTGTTCCATGAAGTTGAAAGAGAAGGAGCACTATCAAATTCATTTCTGGAGGCTAGCGTCACCTTACTCCCTAAACAAGACTTAACCAGGAAGGAAAATTATAGACCAATATCGTTAATGAATACAGGTGCAAAAATGCTTAATAAGATTCTGGCAAATAGAATCTAACAAATCAGAAAGATCATACACCATGATCAAGTGCATTTCACTCCTGGGATGCAGGGTTTGTTCCAGATACATAAATCAATCAATGTAATATACCACATCCATAAAAGCAACAACAAAAAACACATGATCATCTCAATTGATGCAGAAAAAGCCTTTGATAAAATTCAACATCCTTTCATAATAAAAACTCTGAGAAAAATTGGTATAGAAAGGACTTACCTCAAATTCATAGAAGCCATATATGCCAAACCTACTACAAACATCATAGTAAATGGAGAAAAATCAAAAGCATTTCCACTTAAATCAGGAACACAACAAGGCTGTCCACTCTCACCACTCTTATTCAAGACAGTCCTGTAAACACCTGCCATAGCAATCAGGCAAGAAAGTGAAATAAAGGGAATTTGAATCAGAAAGAAGGAAATCAAACTATCCTTATTTGAAGATTATCTACATAGAAGACCCCAAAAACTTCACTATGAAACTTGTCTTAATCACTTGTTCATTGCTGTGACTCAATATCTAACATCTACACACTGGATGAGGAAAGATTTATTTAAGCTCACAGTTTCAGAAGGTCACAGTCCATTCAGGGATAGCCAGCAATCAAAGTACATGGCAGAGACAGAAGTAGAGGCAGCTTCTCACAACATCACAAACAGAAAGCCTAGTTGAGACTAGTTGAGACTAGTCCCCCAAGTAAGGCAGGAAGTAGCTTATATATCCTTCCAGGTCTTATCCCAGTGATCAGCCTTTCCTGGATCCAGGTGTGGAAGGTGTGGTAAGCCCCCACCACATGCCCATAATCCAACTTACATCCCTGTAATCCAACTTACATCCCTGTAATCCAATTTACATGCCTATAAACCACCCCCCCCCCCAGGCTAGGCCCCAGTCTCCCAACAGCACATGGTTCCATAGACAATCCATAACATTCAAATACATGAGACTTTTGGGGGACATTCCAGATCCAAATTGCAATAAACTCTTGGAAATAATAAACACATTCAGCCAAATCGCAGGCTACAAAATCAATAGTTTTAAAAAAATCAATAGCTATTCTCTATACCAACAGCAAACTCACTGAGAAAGAACTCACAAGAATAATCTCATTCTCAATAGCCAATCAAAAAATTAAATACCTAGGAATGTACCTAACCAAGGAAGTGAAGGATCTACATAAACAAAACTACATTATACTGAAGAAAGAAGTCATAGACTACATAAGAAAATGGAAAGACATACCCTGTTCTTGGACAGGCAGAATCAATATAGTTAAAATGAAGATACTGCCAAAACTGATGTACAGATTCAATGCAATTCCTATCAAAATACCAATAAGTTTTTCACCAAATTTGAAAAAATAATCCTCAAATTCATATGAAACCAAAGGAGACCTAGAATAGCCAAAACAATGTTAAGTAACAAGACTGAAGCCTGAGGCATTACAGTGCCAGACATCAAGTTGTACTATACTATAAAGCAATAGTCATAAAAACTATATGATATTGGCACAAAAAACAGAGAGATAGACCAGTGGAACAGAACTGAGCTGCAGAGACAAACCCAAATACCCTCAGCTACTCTATCTTTGATAAAGGAGCCAAAAGCACACAATGGAAAAAGGACAGCCTCTTCAACAAATGGTGCTGGGAAAACTGGACATCCACATGCAGAAGAATGAATCTAGACAGACACCTGTCACCATGCACCAAAATCAAATCAAAGTGGATCAAAGACCTAGATATTAAAACTGAAACACTGAACCTTCTGGAAAATAAATTAGGCAAATATCGAAAGATGTAAGCGTAAGGAAAGACTTTCTTAATTAGACAGCAAAGCAAAAGAAATAGCCCCCATTATTAACAAATAGGATTATACCAAATTAAAAATTTTATGCACAGCAAAGAAAATTATCAACAGTGTAAAAAGAGAACTGACAGACTGGGAAGAAATGTTCACCACCAATACCTCAGATAGGAGGCTCAAAACCAGGCAGGAAACTGAAGAAAAGGAAGCCCCTCAAAATCAAGAACCCTATTGAAAAATGGGCAAAAGAAATGAATAGACAGTTCTCAGATGAAGAAATTCAAATGGCAATAAATACATGAAAAGTTGTTCAACATCCAAAAGAGCAATGCAAGTCAAAACATCACTAAGACACCACCTAACTCCAGAGAGATTGGTGTATATCAAGAACACAAACAGCAATCAGTGCTGGCAAGGCTGTGGGGAAAAAGGAACCCTCCTGCACTGCTGGTGGGAATGTAAAATAGTACGACCACTATAAAGAGCAGTAAGGAAGTCTCTCAAAATACTAGAAATAAATATCCCCTTCGATCTTCTGGGAATATTCCCCAAAGAGTTAAAAACAACATATAACAGAGATACATGTATACCCATGTTCATAGCAGCACAACTAACAATAGCTAAAATATAGAAAACACCAAAATACACATCAACAGACCAATGGATACACAAACTGTGGTATTTATACACAATGGAATCCTTCTCTTCTATAAAGACAGATAGGTTGGAGGCTTTTGCAGGTAAATGGAGGCAACTTGAAACCATCATGCTTAGTGAAGTGAGTCAGAAGCAGAAGGTGAAATATCAAATGGTCTCTCTGATATGAGAAACCCAGACCACAATTACTTCACGTAACTTAATGTGGAAAATAATGGGAACTGGAGGAGGAAAGGAGGGAGTGGAGGGGCCGAAAAGGGAGAGGGAAGGATTTGTAATTTTGCCAGGATATGTACGTGCACAAAATACTCAAGATCAATGTAACCTTTATGTATTGCACTTATACATAACAATAAAATGGGGGTAAAAAACAAACACATAAGGCCTCTGGGGCACACCCAGACCCAAACCATAGCAAGAGCTGAAATCAAAGAGCCATCCCAGTGATGACTGCAGAGACATCTGAATGCTCCCATTCTGCTAGTAGTGATGTCAATCGGTGAAGCCACTTTGGAAAGCAATTTGTGGGCTCCTCAGACACTGAAACAGAGAGTCCTATGACATAGCAATCCTACTCCTGGGGATATGATCAAGAGAAATAAACACATACGCCTTCACAAACACTTGTACTCAAATAGTCATAGCAGTGTTATTTATAGCAGTCAAAAATAAAAACAATCCAAATGTCCATCAGCGAACATGTGCGTTTTTAAATATCACGTGTCTATGAAGTGGAATATTATTTATCAATGTGAAGGGAAGCATTAATACCTACGCTGATACCTGTGTTCTCACCATGAGAATATTGTTGGCCTGCAGGAAGCCACACACACAGACTGCATGGTTCCATGCTACATGGAGCGGCCTCTATGCATCAGATGCTGTTGGCCCTGAAGATCAATTCCTGAACACAGCATACTTCATAACTGTCCTGAGGTTTTCCTTCTAATGTGAGGCAGACTAAGGAACATGTGTATGCATGTAACTCGGTGTAACAAGTCATAATTGTGGTAGATGCTAAAGGAAGTATATGGCCCATGGGTTAGCCTAGGAGGTTAAGAAAAATTTCACTGAGGATGTGATTTGGGGGCTGTCTTAGTTACTTTTTCGTTGCTGTGACTTAATATCTGACATTCACAAATTCAGGGGAGGAAAGGTTTATTTTAGCTCACAGTTTCAGAAGGTCACAGTCCATTCAGGGGCGGCCCGCAGCAGTGGAAGCACATAGCAGAGACAGAGGTGGAGGCAGCTTCTCAGGACATCACACACAGGCAGGCAAGTTGATACTAGTTGAGACTAGTCCTCCAAGGAAGGCAGGAAGCAGCTTATATGTCCTTCCAGATCCCGTCCCGGTGATCAGTCCCTCCTGGATCCAGGTGTGGAAGGTGTGGTAAGCCCCTGCTACATGCCTATTATCCAATTTATATGCCTGTAATCCAGTCTACATGCCTGTAACCCACCCCTCCGGACTAGACCCCAATCTCCCAACAGCACATGATTCCATAGACAATCTGTAACATTCAAATACATGAGATATTGGGGGACATTCCAGAACTAAAACCTCAATGGGGGCATTTCCTGTTCTTTTCCCCCCTCATCGTATCATGAACATTTCTCTCTTTACCTCTTTACACACAGAACTTTCATCTGTCTGCTGTGGTGGTTTCTCTCCATCCCGGGCTACTGGTTTGCCTCTACTTTTTTGCCTCTAATCTACGTCCTGCTTCAAGAATTGCCTGCATGGGGGAAAGGGTGTGGGAGGGTCAAAAAGGAACCAAAGGAACGGGGCAAGGGTTTGTAATTTTGACACTACATATACAAAATATTCAAGTTCAATGTAAACATTGTGTTTCTCACATATATATCAATAAAATGAGGGGGAGAAACAAATCTGCATGTAACATCTCTGCCCATACTCTTACTGGAGTTTCTGGGTAAATTCCTGCTGAAGTAATGGCTTCATCTAGAGATAGTAGCCTTCTAAGCTCTTTGTATTACCAAAATCTTCTTCATGAAGACTGTAGATTTCCACACCCGCTCCACCCTCAACACCCTGTCACGACACAAACCAGAAAGTTCTGCTTATTTCTCTCTCTATCCGATGCCAAGAACCACCCAGCCCTCCTGTTCCTGTGAGAGAGGTTGAAAGGAAAACCTCCTCCAAGTGTCACTGGTGGCTTCCAGTTATCTTCTCAAGAGTGACAAAGAATACACCCAATTTCTTTTCCGCGCTCCAGCGTGACCGGAGTTCAATCTAGCTAACCACCAAAGGCGTGACACAACCGCTTGCTTCCTTTGGCTGTTCCTACTGTTGCTTTATTAGTTCTGTTATGAGTCGTGCAGTGATTGTTTCAAGTTTTAATATGTAAGATTTGTTCGAGTTCTGCTAGCCGGGTGCTGATTCTGGACAAACTTACCAGGCAGGTAATTTCATTTCAGAACTGACTAATTTCATTCTTCTGGCCTCAAAGACTAAGATCAGACAGGCTGGACTTTCAGCCTCAGAACTTCTGCTCAGTAATTTTAGAAGCTTGGATATATGTCCTTCCTTCCCCCTCCTGAGTTTCTAAAGGTGTAGGTGCTCCCTGTTCAACCAAAGAAGGAAAGTAAAGGTTTCATCAAAAGCCATGGGCATGTGTATGGCCCGACACGTGGGCCCCGGGACATGCTGGCTTCCTGTCCATGTTCCCTCTGCTCCAGTGAGATGGAGCACCCCCGCATCCTCTGCAGGCAATCCTTGCCTTTCCCACGATGTCCGCGAGTCTGTAGGTAGCAGCATCACCTAACCAAACAGTACTCAGGCCCAGTGTCCTTTCGTTACCTGTGACAAGCACTTCCCTGAGAGTTTAAAGTCTTCTGGTTCCACTTGAGTATACATGAGAGCCTCAGAAAGAAGTTCAGAAAGACAGTGTTCTGAGGGTCCTCAATACTCAGGCCGGGAAGGAGGTGGCCCAAACCTCTCAGGATGCTGGATTTGGTGAGGGACAAAAAAGTCAGGAGAATAACAGGAAGGCTCCTTTCCCAGGTCCCTGCCTGGTTAGTCTCCCTGGACTTATCATGACAAAGCACACACACACACACACACACACACACACACACACACACACACACAAACCCTCTTGCTTACTCATCAATGTAACTGACTGTTTCTCCTCACTAGAAGGCAGCTCCTGTAAGAGAAGACTTTTGGACTGGTTTTCTCACTTCTATATCCCCAAAATGTGGAACTTAGCTGGTGCTCTTTGACTCTCAGTTAAGGAGGAAAGAAAGGAAGGAAGGAAGGAAGGAAGGAAGGAAGGAAGGAAGGAAGGAAGGGAGGGAGGGAGGGAGGGAAGGAGGGAGGGAGGGAGGGAGGGAAGGCTGCTTTGGGCCTCTGCACAGCTGGGTAACAGAGACAGAAAGGGAGGTGTGTATGGAAAGTGAAAGCGAGGTTTGAGCACACATGGATTGGCTGAAAGCAGTGTTTGCATTTTTTTAAATGTTTCCATAGCTATTATTTTTATTGGCATGAGTTTTCTGTATATAGTGATTATTGCCTCTTAGTCATTTTTCCTTCTCTTTTTTCTCTATTCCTGCCCCCCTCACCCCTCCGTAGAACCCTGTCCCCTCTCCACTAAGCTGGCCTCCCTGCTCCCTATCATCTACTTTTAGTCATGCTCATGAAATTAGTTATATTTGGATTTCTCATATAAGAAAAAAGTGATAGTTAACATTCTATGTTTGACATATTTCACTTAACACTACGAACTCCAGATGCATCCACTTTCCCACAAATGACCCAAATTTACCATTCTTTATGCCAGATTACGTAGGTAGATGATGGACTGATTGATCTATCAGTGATGCCATGATAGATATAATTTCTCTAGCCATTCACCTACCAGTGGGCATATAGGTCTAGCCATTAGGTGTTGCCTTGTTTTAACTAGGTTTGCCCATTTGGCTTCCTGTGGCCTACTGAAGCTTAGCTGCAGTTGTCACCAGAGGAAATTACAGTCTGTATACCCATCAAGTTAAGTTATAGTTCATGATGTAATTAGAAATATTTAGGCCACACTTAAAATGTACAGAGGCAGCTCTAGGCCAGACTTAATCGAATTTGACAGGGGTCTGTAGCCCAGGCTCTCTGGCTGACCCCACATCCAGCCTTGATGCGAGGTGCCAGCTGGGCTCCTTTAGCTTGGATCTTTTGCTGTCCCTCTGCTATTTTCACATGATCAAAATAACCTCAACATATGCCCTTCCTGTATAGAATTTTGTTTCCTAACTGTAATTTTACATTGTTCCAAGTAAAGATGTTATGACATTGATCTTGCAAGAAAAACACCAAAAGCCCAGGTTCCTACCCTGTGCAGGAACATGGCTCTAAGAGACCACAGTCCTGGAAAGACATAAGGTGCCTTTAGATATGCACAGGGTGTGGTCCCATCCCAACAGCTGTAGGCTTTGACTTTAAATATATTGGGATAAAAATAGAGGAAATGTAAACCCAGGTAATAGATCTTCTCTCCAACAGTGTACTAAAGTGAGTAAAACCCACCAGCAGCCACCACAGAGGGTCGGAGTATATCACGCCACCACTTAAAACTGAGAAGCCACATCAAACGCTTGGAATGTTCAAGGGTTTGTGCTCTTCCACGTGCCAGAAGTCAAACTGAGCAAAGGAAGAGAGAAAAGAGGGACTCTAAGTGTTCTTTTGATGTGCCCAAATTTGTTGATTATGAAACACATGGGCCCTTGTGGTGAGGAGGAAGAAGGCCATTGGCTCCCTCTGCCCTCAGAGTTGGGAGGAAACTCAAAGTTACTTCCACTGGGGATCCACAGACATTTCACTATGAGAATAGGGAAGGAGCAGAGGAGTGTAAAACACCCCTCTGCGAGGAAGGCAGGTAATAGCAGAAAGAGCAGAAAAGGATTCTGGGAACTTTTGCCTAATGATAATGAGAGCAAGTGGAATTGGGATGAGACAGTAGAGACGGCAATGTAACCAGACACATCTGGGTCAGGGGAACTATCTGAAGGGAGGAGGGCCCAGAGGACACGGACCCGAAGAGGAAACAGACACATGTGCAAATACAACCCAGAGACACAAAGATTTCACACCAGAAAAAAAAAAAATACCCAGATATGAATGAGTTACAGGCAGGTTTTTAAAGAATTTTGAAAAACTGATTACCAAAGCAATATTACCAATCAAACCACTCAATGCCAACCATGGGACAACAGCTACTGATATAGAGGCAAACTGCTTTGAGATGATATGTGTGCAAGAGAAAAAAATACCTAAAGGTTAAACTAATTAGGGAGAAGACCAGAAAAAGGACGAGGCATAGGCAAGGTGGCTATGACTACTCAGTGCTCGCGAGCCACAGACAAGGGCATTGACATGAAATTCTGACAGCAGTAACTATGTATTACCCAGTAGTACGTCCTACCCACCCATACTGCTTCCCAGAACAGTAGTCAGATAACACATGGAACTATGAAACACTGCAAAAATAAAATATCAGCTCACTAACGCAGACAGAGAAGAGGTAGGCCTAGAATGGGACATACAACCAGAAAACAGATGGCTTCTCTTACTTATTTTCCTGTTGCTGGGACAGAATACCTGATATCCACAACTTAGGGCGGGAAGATTTATTTTAGCTCACAGTTTCAGAAGGTCTCAGTCCATTCACAGGTGGGAGACTGAAAATAGTAGTGGGGCCAGTCAGCGAAAGAGTTCCTTACAGCATGGCAGAACAGAGTCAAGGGTGGGAGGGAGGCAGAAGTCGCTCATGTTCCCCCAGGTCAAGCCCGAAGCATCCACCCCTTCCAGCCAGACCCCACCTCCCAGTAGCACATTGTGCTGATAGGTACACATTGATAGGTTTTGGTGGACACTCCAGACTCAAACTACAATACGGCAAATATAGTAAATTTTACTTTATGTATATTTTACCACAATAAAAAAAATTTAGAGAAAAAAACAAAAGGTGATGGAGCATGGTCCAAACAGATCTGAAGGAAAGAAAACAAAAGTTTACTTGGCCAAGTTTCCCTTTGCTTATAAATGTAGAAGGCAATGTTGGGCTGGCAGGGATTGAAGTAAAGAAAGCCCAAGAGAAAGGAGGGTTCCGAGATGGGAAGCCGTCAAGCAAGCGAGGAACGCGAAATCAACTGTTGCAAAAAGAACTCATAAGCCTCAAGTCCACTTACATGTGGAACAAGGTTTAAACCCAGCAGGAATAATTTTCTTTACAATAGAATGCAAATGCTATTAACCTTGGCAAAATAAATATTTTAAATATCATCAACCCAGAAAACCAAGAGACGTGGTAAGACAAAGTATAAGAAAGCTGATTTCCTCTTCTGTTATAATAGAGTCTAATAAAGATTTACTGAAATTGAAGCAAAGTTGAAAACAGAAAGGTCCCAATGCACTCTGAGGTTCTTATATTAACCTCACAGCACTCCTCCACAAACAATATCTTTTGTGACAAGGAAACACTTATTGAAGATCAGTGATTCCCATAATTTAAACACCACTTCATTTTCTTAACTTTAAGTAAGATGTAATAATTACATTTATATTGGAAATACTGAGTTCCACTAATCCCGTTTTTACTGAAAGGGACTTCTCTGTTGGGCTCTGCTTGTCCCGGTCCTCCTAACTGTGTGTGAGGTGAGGCCACCTACACCTTGATGGTGACTGAGCCCTTGGATCCAGCCAAGCTTTTCACGTTTTCTACCTTGTTTCCCTTCTTTATCATGAATAGGCTTCCTATTTACCAATCCATGCAATTTGAGAAAGATGAACAAACAAAACAGAAAGTACTCAAGCATTTAGAGAGAGAAGACTTTCTGTAACATTATACTTCCTCTCCAGATTTTGTCACAGTGGGTTTTAATATAATGCTGAGGAGAGAGGGACTTCCTCAGCTTTACCATGGTGATTCCATTCTCTCAGGTCACCGGGCACAGCATTTTCTGAGATGCTGTGAATTCTTCTGGGCACACCCTGAGAGGAGATGGTGATGTTCAAAAGCAGAAAAGGGTCGCATTTAAAATTCAGGTCACAGCCTCCCAGCAAACACCCTTAGCAACTGAAGTGGGAACCAAGTATTCCCACAGTCATGTTGCTTACCCTGCACAGACCCTCAAGAAGCCTCAGAATTTCTTTCTCAGGTTTCTGAAGTCTTCCAGTGGAGTGGACCAGGGGCCAGGGTCCACCCTGGGATAACTCAGAATAGCCTGACTGGGCAACTGGGGGACTTCACCCCATCCCTCTTCCCCTCCTCCGTTCCTCCCTGTGTTTCTCACCCCCCAGGGGCCCAGGTAGCTGCTTATAGCAGCAGCGGCCACACCAGGGTGAGCAGCCCTAACCACTCAAGGGCTTATTCAGGCCTCAGTTTGCCTCATGCCTGACGACATCCCGTTGACCACAAGAGACCAAGAAGGTCAAAGGTGGGGAAGTAGACAGCCTATGTAGTTGGAGGAATTGCAAAAGTTACATCTGGTGAAAACTCATTTACACAGGAGAGGAAGGAAGTCGGTTTCTGTATATGTCTCAGTCCATGTTGTGCTGCTATAACGGAACAGCAAAGACTAGGAAATTTATAGGAAGAGAAATTGTTTGGCTCACAGTTCTGGAGCTAGGAGGTCCATGATCAAGGACTCCATCTGATGAGGGTCTCTTTGCTACATCAGTGGTCCCCGACTCTTTTGACATGAGAAACCAGTTTAGTTGAAGACCATTTCCTCAAGGAAGGGGTGGGGTGTACTTGCTGTGCAGCTGGACAGCTTTGAAATGAGCAGCAGCAGGGCAGAGCAGGGGGCGAAGCTCTGCCTCCAGTCAATGGGCAGCTCCATTAGACCCCAGTAGGAGTTGCTGGCAGGAGGTGGAGCTTCCCTCCCCACTCACCTCCTGCTCCCCGTTCACCTGTCTCAAGGAGAGTCCTTCCGAGGCCATGAGCCAGGCCAGTCCATAGCTTGGGAGTCAGGGATCCCTGTGCTACATCAACCCATAGCAGAAGGGCAAGAGACAGAGAATGGGAGGAGCCTACCAGCTCCCCAACCTCCCATCACCCCAGCTCTGGGACCTGGGCTTCTGAGCATGGTCCTTTTCCTGGGGAGGCATGAAAAAACGAGAGTGGGCATAACCAACAGACCAAAGTAACGATTACACCAAAGTCCAACTTGGTAAAGTTAATTGAGATTGCTTACAGGAGTATGTGTAAGTGCTTATTTACAGAAGAAGCACAGATGCCTCAAAAGTGCTGCATCACCAAAAGCCCACCCCAACAAAGGTGATGCGGCACAGAAATCCCATCCCCTGGAGCTCACTACATGACCTGCGGCTAATAGGAGAGTCTCCACTCCTGGCCATTGTTTTCTCCTAGTGGGGCCTTGTCACTCTGGGAAGTTTCAGGAAATTCTCAAGACCTGTGAGTCTCATGAGCCTCTCTATTCCCTTGGCGGGGGTTGGGGGGGGGGGGGGGGATATGTTTCACACGACCTCTGGAATGTGTTCAGAAAAAATAAAAATAAAAAATAAACAACTCCTGTTTTGTGTGTATGCGATACTTAGGACCCAACCCAGGACCTTCACTCGGAGCTATACTCCCAGCCCATTTTTTATTTTTTATTTCAAGGCAATGATAGGTAGGAGTTTAGGAAAGAAAAACTGCGGAGTAGGGTATCTAGCGGACCCTTCTCCCCTCCCAAAGGCTGTTTTTCAATTGAGGTTGTTGTTTCTCCAGACCCCGTAATTAAAATTTTTCAGGTTCCTGCAGGCAAAGATGAGCTGTGCCCCACCCAACCCCCTACTTCCCTCTTCCCCAGCAACACACACACTGAGATTAGTCCCAGATTCTTTCAGTTTTGTGCTAGGCCAAAGAAAGAATAATCCCTAAGAACCACCCATATCCTCAGCCTCCTTGTGTCTCCAGGAGTGGGGAGGCAGGAGGGGGATGTGGGGAATAGCCCCAGATCCTCTCCAGGTTGGAGACCACTCAGCCCTACTCGAGATCCCCTGCCGGATTCTCCTCTCAGAGTCTCTTTCACTAATAAATTCTGCTTTTACTCTGACTAAATGGGCCTCTGGGCATTTTATTCTTAATTGCTCAAGGGTCAAAGGATCAGGTCATCTCCCACACCTTCCCTTTGGGTAAGTGAGGGTTGCAACAGCAGGGTCTTGATAAGTCACTAAGTTACCCAGGCTAGGCTGGAACTTGCGATGCTCCTGCCTCTGCAACCCAGAAACTCCTAAGTTTTAAATTGTGTGATAATTTGAATGGCATGTTGAACTCTCACAAGGTCCCACTTCATCTCATCCTAGATGGGAGACACCTCTCTGTTCCCACGTATGCTGCCTGCCCAGTAGTCATCAGACTGATTGTCAAGCACTGCGATGCTTCTGCTCAAATAACTGTTGTACTCAGTAATAGTTCCACAGGACAAGAACAGCGATGCTGGTAATTCAGATAGACTTCAGAGCAGCTATGAAGCACCGCATATAATGTACCCCCGAAGAGGAAGGAAGCTGCTGCACTTGTGCCACTGGACCCACAAAATCAGTTAATTTCAGTCACCAGCCTTTATCTGAAGAAAGGTCCTCACTGCCTTTCTAACTCATTTACTCAGGAAGCGAACGTGCAAAGCCTTTTTACTGGAGAAAGTTTGGCCAGAAATTATTTCTTAGTCCAGGAAACTAGATTACAAACGCATTTCCAGAAGCTTTGATCCTTTGCTTGGGCAAAGAATGTCAAAAGATTCCAGGAAGACGGTGGCCTGAAACCAAAGGAGCCAGGACAAACTGTGATGCAGAGAGGTGCGGACAAGGTCCACTCAGTGGCTGGCTGTGAAGGCAGTGTGCGTCTAGAGCTCACACAAAGCAGGGACAGGTCCCCAGCTGGCACTGCCATTTCTAAAGGACATCACAGAGCTTTATGTTCCCCCCACTTGAAGGCTGCTCTGAACCCCAGCCCCAGTATATTGATGGGAGTCTGGGTACAAGAATGATTATCAATCAACTGAAAGATTTTAGATAGCAGAGGTGACTCCTTAGGGCTGCAATTGTCAAGTAGCATCTTGAAGAGCTCTAGGACACACTTGAACCAGCTCCTAGAAAGTGGAGAGTTGCAGGCCTGAGGGAACATTTAGCATTTTCTTCCTTGAGTACACTCACACACACATGCACACACTTGCTCTGGACCAAGCCACATCCTCACTTTGCCTTTGCCCACCACGTCTAACTTCTCTGAACCTCAGTTTCATCATTTGCAAAATGGCATAACACATACACCCACTTTGTAGGGTCATCACACAGTTGCGGCGAGCTGCTCTTCCTAGATTACCCGGCATGTGATTAATCCGCAATGGATGGCAGCCGCCATGGGGTTTCAGCAGCTGTCAGAGGGATGGGAAGAGCACAGGAGCAACAAGACGGGGAACACGGG
This sequence comes from Ctenodactylus gundi, assembly GCA_004027205.1. Classification (NCBI taxonomy): domain Eukaryota; kingdom Metazoa; phylum Chordata; class Mammalia; order Rodentia; family Ctenodactylidae; genus Ctenodactylus; species Ctenodactylus gundi. The sequence goes on from PVKB01001770.1 coordinate 43,929, forward strand.
GGTCCAGTTCGCACCTGGAAATTGTCCTGGGCTCTGCCGGATCTCCACAGGCTGGATCTCAGGGTAACCACAAGGCGTCCGTCTCTCCCCGCCTTCCTCAGCCTCTGCTGTATTCGGATGACTTAAAGAGCAGTTAGGCCATCACGACTCAGCAAGGAATAACTTCTCTCTGCTAATCTTGACACACTGGATGCCTGCAGCAGACGCAGTTACTGCACCATGTCCGGACAACTCAGACATCAATGTCTTGTCCCACCAAATGGAACAGGGCTGCGACCCTGGTGGCATCTTAATCCCTCACCCACGGGATTCCCTAGTGAGAGCGCGGGCCCAATGGCAGCAAAAGCTGCTGTGCCAGGCCAGTGCTCAAGCCCTTTCTCCTGAAGGCTCACTGCGTGGGGACTGTCACCCTCCAGGTCTAGACGACACAGGTCAAAGTGATTTACAGCAGACTTTCCAGGACACTGGGTTGAAGAGCACGCTTAATAACATGCAGCACTTGGAGCTTCACTCTAACCTAAAAAACAATGTGTCATCTCCTGCGACAACGGGCCCTGAACCCTGGCAGGAAGTCCCTTTCCCGTGTCAGGCAGTAGCCAGCCAAGAGGGTACCATGCCCAGACCTTTCCTGAGTACACGCTTGCACATGAGCGCTTATTATCATGGCGGCATCTTCGCATTTGCAGCAACAGAACGACGCTGTGCCTCTTTGCTTTTGCTTATTTTGCAGTGTTCTGGACACCCACCCGTTCGTGCGCGCGTGCAGTCGCTTACACCCTTGTCATTCCATCGTCGTTCTGTCTAATGGTGGCACCGTTTTCTCCTGATGATGTTTCTGATGTTGTTCTTATTCTTGTTTTCATATCTGAGTTTTCATTTTTTGTTTTGTTTTCATTTTTGTTTTAAAGTAACATCCTAGAAGTGAAATTTCTTCAGCAAACATAGAGGCAGCTATTTTGTTTGTTTTCTAAGCGACAAACCCCAGCCCATTTTTTGTTTCTGACTTTGGCAAGGGGTCTTAATAAATTGCTAAGTTGCCCATACTGCAATGAGAACTTGGAATTCTCCTGCCTCAGTCTCCCACAGTGCCAGGGTCACTGGCCTGTGCCACGGGACCCAGCTGCCTCTTGCATTTAAACAGATTGGCAGCTCCTTTTGCTTATTTACTCCTGGGCCCTGTGGCACAGGTTGGTGATCCTGGCACTGCATGTGAACTTATTGTGATCGTCTCATCTTATATTGTTACATAACAAACTTTTCTAACTATTCCTTGTCATTCTTCTCACCTTCTTCTGTCACATTTTCCTTCTCTGTGCGACTCTCACTCCCTTCCCCTACTTCCACCCTCCAGGGGTCACTTTTGCATTTTAACAACATTGATTCTGTTCCACTAATGTTGAAGAAAAACCAACTCCTCCTAGGTATGAAATTATTTGATAATCGATTCTGTTTTTGTACTCAGATCTGAGTTCTGGGGGGTTGTTTCCTATTCCTCCTTGATGGCCGTGTACAACTCTGGGACACAGTCCATGCTTGACTAGATGAGATAACCTAGAGTCTCTTAACTCACAGCATACAGGGAAGTGTTCTTTCTGTGCAGTCACATATCAGAGGGCTTTCTACGCGTCCTTCAGGTTGAACAGACAAAATTCTCTGCCCAACATTAGAACTTTCCTCAGGATGTTTTCTTCGTTGTCCTCTTCCACCCAGCCTTGGCACCTTAGAGATTGTCTTTCTGAGATTTTCAAAGTGTTATTCACATTCTTGAAATTCCTCTCTGATGTCTCCTGCATTGCTTGCGCCTTGCGCACACCCCTTCATACAGCAGCATGCCTACTCTTTTCTTTTGCTTGCGTCTCATGTTGTACTATTGGGTAATTTAATCATCCCTATCTCTTACATTTGTTTTGTATTACATTTCGTCCTTCTGTGTGCTCAGCCTCCACATGGCCTTATGTGGAGTCTCCGGGTCACTCAGATAGCCTTCAGGTACATCCATACCACGATTTACCTCACCTACTACCTAGTTTTTCATTTCCAAGGCCATTGGTTTATCACCATGTCTTTGCATTTACCTGCTCTTATTACATGGACACAGTATCCTCTGTCACCCCTCTAGGGACAGCTG